>JAHLJS010000009.1:44966744-44992224 GCA_038502445.1 Eremochloa ophiuroides | reverse complement strand
CAAAACCGGAAGGTTGCTCAACATACACTAGTTCATTGATGTAGCCATTCAAGAATGCACTTTTGACATCCATTTGATAGAGCTTGATATCATAGCACATGCATAAGCCAATAGAATCGGATTGCTTCTAATCTTGCCATGGGTGCATAGGTTTCTCCAAAGTCTAAGCCTTCAATTTAAGTGTAACCTTGTACAGCCAATCTAGCTTTGTTTCTCACAACAATCCTATCTTGATCTTGCTTGTTCTGAAAGACCCACTTGGTGCCATTCACATTGTGCTTGCTTGGTCTTGGAACTAGCTCCCATACTTGATTTCTTTTAAAGTTATTCAACTCTTCATGCATAGCATTGATCCAATCTTCATCTTGGAGAGCCTTCTCAATGTTAGTAGGTGTTGACGGTGGATAACGTCAACTTTTATTAGAAATTTAGACACCAAAGGATACATGAATACACACTAGTCTAGGGTTTTAACTAACAGTTTCCACGAGTTTTGCATGTTCTGTATTTTCCAGGGGCTATTCCAGAAAAGCATAAAAGAAGGGTTAAAGAGCATGCTTACCATGTAACTTAACCGCCAAGGAAACATCATCACGAGAACACTAGAAGCATCTGGAACACACCCAAGGCACCGGGACCCGAGACCCCCCAGGGTGGGTCGGCCGGCGCCCCCCTGCTAGGGTTTCGGCCCATCTTCTGGAGTCTTCTTCCACTGCCTCCATGGAGTCATCTCAGCCCTTGTTTCAAGTCGGTTTGATCCTACGGCACACGTGCATCCCACCGGGCTATAAATAAAGGGGCAGACCCCCCTGGAGGCATCAACCCATCATTCATTCAAGGCATCAAGTATTCAAGCCATCAAGAGCCTTGTCGGGTACCAAAGTTTGGGGTACCTAACTTCAATGCAAAAACGATCATTCCCAACATGGCCTGGCCCAAATAAGGCCAGTGTAAGCCCACGAAGGCCGCGTCTACAGAAGCCCATGATGTCATTGCACCAATGACAGCCAACCCTCGGGAGAGCGGCACCCTCGGCGCCAGTTCTCCGATTCGCCCGAGCCTCCCCAGGAGAACTCGGAAGAGCGGCACCCTCGGCGCCAATTCTCCGATTCGCCCGAGCGTCCCCGGGAGAGCTCGGGAGAGCGGCGCCCTCGGCGCCCATACTCCGGTTCGCCCGAGCCTCCCTAGGAGAGCTCAAGAGAGCGGTGCCCTCGACGCCCATTCTCCGATTCGCCCGAGCTTCCCCATCCCCCTCGAGCGCAATCTCACAAAGGCATCCAAGGCACCGGTGATGTCAGCAGAGCAATCTTGGACCACAAGAGACCTCTCTGACCACTTTACAAGCACTGTCCCGTCAGGCAAGATTCTCGACGCGACTGTGCTTCGCACGCCCCTGACGTACATTCCACCTGTCAGGATTTCCCTGGCAGCGGATTTGATAGGCCCACTACGGCCATCCTCTCCACGGTATGGTCTACGGTGCGCCGCCCCGTTTTCCGCCGGGGTCTATCAACTACGGCTGTGACAGTCCGAGCACCTGACGATGGGCTACGCAAGAACGGAAAAAGCGCCTACTGCACTGTCCACTCGAAAGGATGAGCACGCCTTCCATCCGGGCCCACCTAACCCTCGGGTAGTACTGTCCAAAGGCCAGAAATACGCCCGAGGGAAGATATCACCCTGCTCCATCCCATCACGCCTCCAAGAGTCCCGAGCCTCGGGAGACAACGCCCCATCGTGTGGAAAGACAGCCATCAGCTATGACCCTACGGCATGCCATAATCCGACGACTGTTGTCGCCTTGGAACTCACCAAGATCGTGCCGACCACTACGGCCATACCCCAGAGACACGGAGAAAAGACCGTAGCTGACGATAGTCAAGGAACGACAACTCCCCACTGTAACATACGTAGCATTGTAAGCGCAGCCCTTGCCTCTCCCTTGCGACTATAAAAGGGAGAGCAGAGGCCAGCTTTAGGGAACCACCACCGGAAGTCCTAAGTTCTCACTCACACATACACACCAACAGCAAAGGACTTGCATACACTTAGACACTCACAAGAGACCTGGGAGCACTTCCCTCTCTCGCCTAGCTTGTAACCCTGTACTACAAGCACGCCGGTGCAAGGCAACATGACTCTCCTCTCCACTGGACGTAGGGCTTGCTTGGCCTGAACTAGTATAATCCCTGTGTTCCCTTTGCACACCATCCGTAGCCTCAACCTCAAAACACATATTTACTAGCCGGTGTTAGCCCCGCTAAAACTAGCACCGATAGTTGGCGCGCCAGGTAGGGGGCTTTTGCGTGTTGACGTAGGTTTCGGATGGCAGCCAGCTCCACCACGCTTCCCGCCGGTGCGGTACTCCGGTTCGGGACTCTCGAGTTCATGGCCACCGGCCAAGGGCTCGAGATGAACCTGCGCCCGATCGGGCCCCGCGTCCTATCCCAACTCCGGCCCAGCAGGCGGCCGGAGAAGGGACCCCCGCAATGCTTCCACCCGCCTCAGAGGACGGGGGAAACATTGCACGCCGCTCCCGGCGGATCAGGAGGAGGAGGCGCAGCAGCGCCAACCAGCCTCTCGCCGCGGGAGATGTGGCCAACCAGGCACCCCCAACGGGGGAAGCCAATACTGCACCAGCCGCTGTCCCGGGATCTCCGGCACCAGCGGCCACGTATCCGCTCACTGCCCGAAGGACGGGCGAGGGCGGAAACACGACGCCAGCCGAACTTTCTCTCCGCCCTCACTGGGGGAGGGGAACGGCGCCGTCCTCCCTCTTTGGGCTCCAGACCGCCATGGACGCCCACGTTCGTGCAATTCGTGCATTGTTGCACGAGCTGTCGGACACTCCAGTCCAGCGCCTCGAGCGCCTGGACAGCCTCGTGGGAGACCACGTGGCATCCTCACCGTCATCCCCTGGGGAAAGTGCCAGGACATATGGCGGTGAGGAAACTGATACCACCATCAACCTCACCCCTCGAGAGCGCTCGGAGGGGTGGGATCGTTATGGCCGGACCTCGTCGTCTCGTCGCAGCTACAGCGACGATGATGACGGGTTCTAGGCAAATGTGGACTTCGCCGCCCACACCGACGACTCGGGGGAGAATGCACTGAGTGTCATCTCCAACTCGCACCAGTCCTACATCGACCGCACACGGGAGTGCTACAACTTGATGCACCCTGATGAGGGGCGGGTGGAGGACGTCCACTCGGGGGCAATGACGACATACCCCTCCATCGCAACCCCAGCACGAACAAGTCACGCCCCCTCCAGTGACCCCACGGCCCGCACGGTCAGCCCCGCCGCTGGATCAGGGGGCAGGAACATCTCGCCCCGCACCTCAAACCCCGGAGCTAGAGCAGCTCCGGGAGCTTGAGGCGCGGATGGACGAGGACCGCTTGTGCCTCACCCAGCTGCGAGCTACGCTGGAGCGCGACGAGCGGCGGAGCGATGGAGGAGCAGCTCAGCGTCGAGCCCGAGATGTTCAGACCCGAATCGTTGCTCACGACGGGGCCGAGACACCGGGGCCACCCCCCGGGCAAGCCGAAAGCTCGCGGAGGCAGCGATGCTGCTCCGGAGCATACCTGAGCCCTCCACCGAGGAGGCACGACAGCTCAGGAATCAACTCAAGGACCTCCTGGATGATGCAGCCGTCCTCCAGGTGGAAAGCTCAGCGTCGCGATACCATGGCGCTGAAAGTCACCAGCGTGGCGGCATAGCACGCCACGAGCGCGAAGCCTCGGTTCGACCCGAGGCTCCGAGGGCCCCGCCAGTCCACCAACGGCTTAGCAAGGACGTCGACGTCCGAGCCATTCTACAAGCCCGCGGTCGGTGAAAGGCTGACGGAGCCGCGCGCGGCTACAGCGTCCATCGGGGCGAGCACTACGACTCGGATGAGGATCATGAACCCTCACCCGAGCCCTCAGGACCTCGTGTCTTCAGCGAGGCAATCCGAAGGGCCAAGTTCCCGCCCCGGTTCTGACAACCGGCCAACATAGCCAAGTACTCGGGGGAAACTAACCCCGAACTCTGGCTAGCGGATTATCGTCTCGCGCGCCAACTTGGCGGCGCGCAGGATGATCTCATCATCATCCGTAACCTACCCTTATTCCTCGCCGACTCTGCAAGAGCTTGGCTGTGTAACACCCTAAAATTTGCTTTTATTAAAGTAGGGACAAATTGATTTAATTATGCAATTGTTTGGCATATTAACCTAGCAAATAATAACTTTTAGTAATTAAAATAAATCATAGGAGTTAGAAACATGATTTGTTGCATCCATGCTGCTCAAAGATATTTTGTTTGATTTGCACTTTATTGAGATTTGGAAATATTCAAATGTATTTGGAAACCTCCCCTCTTCCTTTTTCGCCCGCGTGGGCCGAAGGCCACCCGAGCGTCGGCAGTCCGGCCTATCTCCCTCGCGCAGGCGCTCTTTTTCTTTGGCTGCCATGTGGGGCCTGCTGCTCAGAGCCGTCCCCTTCCTTCCTCGGGAGTCCGAGCGGGACTCGATGCCAACCGACCGCCGCCGGAATCCTCGGACGAGTCCGTCCTGAGCCCGCCTCCACCGGCCCGTAAAAGGAAGCTGCGACCCTCGCCCCTTCCCTCCTACTGGCACTGACGCGTCGGACCACGGCACAGCGCCGTTTCCCTCCTCCGAACAGAGCCCGAACCGAGCACGACCGCCGCCTCCGACCGTATCCTAACCACCGAATCTCCCGAAGTCCGGATCTCCTACGCCTCCCTCGCGCCCCTATATAGGTCGGCCGAGCTCTGCCGTCCCTCCCCACAAGTTCCCGAGCAAGCCACGCCCTCCAATCTTGCCCTAGCCGTCGCCCCGAGCTCCGCCATCGCCCCGAGCTCCGCCACCGCCGTCGATTTCTCCTCGGGAAGACTTCCCCGTCCAAATTGGTTGTTCTCCAAGCTTCGCAGCAAGGTCAGGAACCTTTCCGACCCCTTCTCCCTCGGTTTTGTGCACTACAGCCGTGATGCCGAGCTTCGCTGCCACCATAGTTCCGCCACCTAGCTCGCCGCATCCTCCCCGAGCTACCTCTGTGGCAACCGAAACCATAGATAGGTTCGGCTTGAACTCCTCTTGCTTCCCGACCAGGTCCCGAGGTGTGCCGAGCTTCCTAGCCCCGAAAACGCCGTCCTCGGCCATCTTGCCAGCGAGGAATCGGCCGAGCGCCGCCCGACTCCGGCGACCAGAGCCGCCCCTCTTTTCCCGAGCTACCTGCGCCGTCCACGGCCGATCCAACGGCTCACAGCGAGAGATACCCTTTCGACCGGCACTTTTGCAGAAGAGCCCCTGAGCTTTTTAATGTTCTAACCCGCGATCCTTTGGCGTATTTCTCAGATTACGCTTTCCTATGTAGAAAATGTATTTCCTCGGTTTTAATTCAAAAAGGCGTTTTCAATATTTACAGATTTGTCACTCAGTTTATTTTGGCCATATTTTATTCGTTTTAGCTCCGATTTGACCCGTTCAAGTCTCGTTAGATTCGTAATTTTGTAATCTATCTAATGATGCTACTGTTACTCATGTTTTCAACTTTTAAAATTCGAGATTTGATTTAATCTATTATTTTATTAAAATAAAACTTGTTTATTTCATAACTTTCCCGTTTGAACTCCGATTTTCGTGATCTTTATATCGTTGGAATCGTAGCAAAGCGTAGATTATTTTTATACACTCTTCAATCTATTTTTCCACTGTTGGTGTACTGTTTCTAATATAGATCTTGTTTGCTTCGTGTATGATTGCCTCGATGATTGTGTGGTGATTTTTTGATCGAGTTCAGACGGTGAGCAATTCGTTGGTGATCAAGAGTACACGGAGGATCCAAGTTCTCCAGAGCACTTTGATCAAGGCAAGTATAGCATGGACCATCCTTGTTGCCTATTCACCTTAATCACTAAATTCATGATGCATGTGTCTACCTTGGCAACCATAGTATTTATTCCTAAGTTTTGATCACTTGATCCTTGTTACCTATGAGATTGCATTTGAGTAGTGATGCTAGCGCTGGATGATGCCATGATCTTATGAACTTGATTAATTAATTATGAGATAAAGATTAAAAGATGCTTTTTAGCAACATGGACTAAGGACTTAACTGTAAGTATGACACCGGGACTTACAGCGCAACCATGAGGGTCATATGGCTCTGACTTTAGTCAAGTATGAAGTTACTTTCTATTATGTTGTTAATCTTGAAAGGTTCCTTATCGAGCTGGTTGTTTTGCGGCTCCTGTCTTTGTGTGTACTGCTGCGTGTGTGTGCCACTAGAAGGAGGGCTCTACCACCCCTTGCCATTGCGCCTGGATTGATTAGTGGCATGTTAGGAAGGCTTTTGAAAGACTTCATAGTGTACCCTACCGCACTTTCTTGGTGAGGTGACATGGGAGTCATGACCCTTGGCACATGGGAATCACGACTTATGGTGAAAGTGTACAACCTCTGCAGAGTGTAAAACTGATATATCAGCCGCGCTCACGGTCACGAGCGGCCTTGGACGTCTTACAGGAACTTAACTAATTTAATGTTGATTTATTTTGAAGTTTCTGTTGATATTTATTCCATATTAATTATCATGTTTATATGATCATGCAAATTGTGTTCCTTGGTATATTCTATTGCTGCTACTCAAATTGCTAAAATATGATCAATTAAAAGCAACCGCTGTCATACCAGTGTCAAGCCTTATTTGAGCCTCATAAACCCATGTTATTCTTGTTGAGTACGACATGTACTTACGCTTGCTTTATTTTTCATATTTGGATAAAAATCCCAGATGGGTAACAGATGACTATGATGATTCTTCTGAGGATTACTAGGATTGTGGTTCACCAGTCAACTACTTCCCTGTGAATTGGAGCTTCCGCGAGAGATTATAATTATTAGTCCGCTGCTATTTATGTAAAGACTCTGTGATATTATTCGTTATATATTGAACCTTGTGATGGTACTATGTAATTTGTCGCTTATGTGTGTGATTGATCTCTGGGCGCACATAAGTTGGTGCATTCAATTTTATCCTTAAAATTGGGTGTGACAGATTGGTATCAGAGCATAGGTTGACTGTAGGACGCAAACCTAGAAATTCTAGAGATGTTTTTCTCACCTCATTCATGCTTTCCACCTTAACTTGCTAACTGCTAAAATTTGTATGCTTCCCTTACCCTTATTCCATTATAAAAATATTCAGTCTATTCTAATTCTAACTTTGTCTTGATCTATATTGGAGAAGATGGTTCGTGGTCGCAAAACTGCACGCATGAGCACCGGAGGCTACTACCCACCGCGAGCTTTGGACATTCCAGCTGAAGACGACGTGGTGATCGCCCCGGAAAACGAAAGTGAAGAGGAAGCTATGTACATGGAAGATGTTGAAGAGATCCTTCCGTCGCCGACGCCTGCTATTCCGTCACCTCCACCGCCTGTTGCATCATCTGCACCCGAAGCCCCCGCCAGAGGTGAACCGCCCAGGAGGATGGGATGGATCCAGGAGGAATATACTAAGTACCCAGAAGAAGATGCATTTTTCCACACAACGCTCGTCAACATGCTGAACCTCTACTACGCCGACCTGCAACCTACTCTCAACTACTATAGCATGGAGCACACGCATCCTCTACGAGACACCTACTGGACCACAGAGCTGAATATCAAGGTTTGGGATGCACAGCATAGAGCCTACAAGACGGAATCTGTTCACAAGAATGCCGCTCCACGTAGAACCGTGGAAGAGAGCATGGAAGATGCCGCTACTCATGCCTACCTCTATTACCATGGTCGCCGCTATGGAGATATGGAAGGAGATGTCCATAGATTCTACCCTCGCGTGGTGACTAAAAAAGGTGACGTCGCTATGGCTATGCCCGAAGTGGATCAGCCCGCTCTTAGAGCTCTGGCAAGATTGTCTTGGGCACTTATGGGAAGAGTCCATGGTTTGGAACGCGAGTTGGCAAGAGCCAAGAGTGCCAACACACAAGCAGATCAAGAGATTGATGGATATCGAGCAAGACTCAACCAACCAAAGCTATTCCAGGAGATTCCCACACCTCCACCATTCAAGGATTCCGCTCCATAGGGTTAGGAAATTCCCTTAGCAATAAAAGACGCTTATAGCGCTAAGTTGAGTCGAGTCGAGTCTTGTGTGCGTATGAAACTCTTTGTGTTAGTTGCTTTGTTCTTATGAAATATTTGTGATTTGGTTCTTTATAATGAGTGCTGAGAATTGTGGGCATGACTACAACTCTCTTAGTTAGGGTCTAAGATTTGAGAATTATTGAAGCAATAGTTGTTTTGGTTAAATCTGTGTTTCACCGAATCTGTTTTTCAGACCTCTCTGTCTTGTTAATTATTCTTAATTAATTTCGTAATTTCAAAAATTATGACAATTTAATGGGGAACAGTAGACTTCTAGACCTTTTCATTGCCACAAGAATCAAGTTAATATCCATTATGGTTTGAGAGATGTAACTGTTGCAAATTGAAGTTTCTGCACAGTCTGGCAGTTTGGACAGTTTCTGTTCGTGTCTGTTTTTGGTTAATTTAACTTCCGAATCGAGAGAAGTGATCAACATGGAAGTTGTAGAAAATTTTCTGATCTTTCCAACGGTATAGAGAACGTCTCTGTTTGATTTCGGAAACTCCAGATATGATCGTTTTTCTTCTCTGCTGTTATCGGATCTCGCCCAGAAAATTCAGATTCGTTATTCATAAGTGATTGCATAATGGTAAAAATACTAAAACTCATTTATGTGTTGAAAAACAGATGGCCGGTAACAGGAGGAATGCCAATCCACCACCACCACCGCAACCTAGCATTCAAGACCTCATCGCTTTGCAGAACCAGCTGATGCAAACTATGATGCAATTCATTCAGCGCCAACCAGCTGGAGGACCGCAGCCTGTTCCAGCTCCTGCTAGAGATAAGCGAGGAGAATTTCTGAAGGGTCGTCCACCTGTATTCAACCATGCCGCTGACCCGCTAGATGCTGATGACTGGCTTCGCGCTGTGGAGAGGCAACTCAACATTGCGCAGTGCAACGATCAAGAGAAGGTGTTATATGCATCTGGACAGTTACAAGGAGCTGCTCAAGACTGGTGGGAATCATTCCAGTATGGTCGTCCCAACAATGCACCTGCTATCACCTGGCAAGAGTTTTGTGAAAACTTCAGGTCATATCATATCCCTGAAGGTCTGATCGAGCTGAAGCAGGCAGAGTTCAGATCTCTGAAGCAAGGACGGATGTCTGTGCCAGAATTCCGTGATCATTTTGTTCAATTGTCACGGTATGCTCCTGACGATGTTGCTAATGACAAGGACAAGCAACGTCTCTTCCTCAAGGGACTTCATGATAGATTGCAACTCCAACTCATGACAACCACCTACCCCAATTTCCAAGAGCTTGTGAACCGCGCTATCGTGATTGACAACAAGCGCCAGGAGATGGCTGATAACAAGAGGAAGAAGCAAGGACCAGGTTTTTCCAGGAGCAACCGTCAGCGTCCCAATACCGCGCAGCAAAAATTTCAGTAGAAACACCAGGGGCCATCCAACCAGTGGAACCAAGGGAATCTAGTCAGTGGAAACGTAATCAGAACCAACCTCGTTCCCCCTATCCTCAGCAGCAGCAGAAGACTCCCTCTCAAACACCCCAGCAAGCTACCCCGAGTAAGACTCCCATGAGGACTAATACACCGGGCACCCCCAACAAGTGTTTTGGTTGTGGAGAAACTGGACACCTCTCCTACAACTGCCCCCAAGAAGCAGAACCAGCAGACTCCCCAGGGAAGCAACCCAAAGAGCAGATACCAGCCACCATCTAATCAAGGAAGGGTGAATCATGTGTCCACATAGACAGCTCAGGAAGCACCAGAAGCTATGATGGGTACGTTCAGCGTCAACTCCATCCTCGCTACTGTTCTTTTTGATTCCGGTGCTTCGCATTCTTTCGTATCACAAAGTTTTGTTAGAGTACGGAGTATACCATTTTTAGCTCTACAAAACCCAATATTAGTAAATTCACCGGGTGGGGCTATGCAAGCTCAATATTACTGTCCTTCGGTTAATATTGCTCTAAGGGGGGTAGACTTTAAAGTGAACCTTACCGTAATAAGAACAGCTGGGATTGATGTCATATTGGGTCTGGATTGGATGAAGGAAAATAAGGCAGTTATTCAGTGTGAGGAGAAGGTCGTTGTGTTAACTACGCCTAAAGGAGACAAAGTCAGTGTTGATGTAGTAATGCAACCACCACCTGCAGCGACAGTTAATCAACTCCAGGAGGATGACAGCCAGCTAGATCATGTTGTGGATGAGTTTCCGGACGTATTCCCTGATGAATTGCCAGGTATGCCACCCGACCGCGACATTGAATTTATTATTGAATTGTTGCCTGGAACTGCACCCATAGCTAAGCGTCCATATAGAATGGGAGTAAATGAGTTAGAAGAACTTAAGAAACAAATTAAAGAATTATTAGACAAAGGTTTTATTCGGCCTAGTTCTTCACCTTGGGGAGCACCAGTTATTTTTGTTGATAAGAAAGATGGAAGTCAGCGGATGTGTGTGGATTATCGGTCACTTAATGAGGTTACTATCAAGAATAAATATCCATTGCCTAGAATTGATGATTTGTTTGACCAATTGAGAGGAGCCTGTGTATTTTCCAAGATTGATCTTCGTTCTGGTTACCATCAACTAAAAATTCGTGCTACAGATATACCTAAGACAGCTTTTACTACACGGTATGGATTATATGAGTACACCGTGATGTCCTTTGGATTGACCAATGCACCTACCTACTTTATGTATCTAATGAATAAAGTGTTTATGGAGTACCTAGACAAGTTTGTTGTGGTATTTATTGATGATATTTTAATTTACTCAAAAAATAAGGAGGAACATGCTGAACACTTAAGATTGGTGCCACAAAAATTACGAGAGCATAAGTTGTATGCTAAGCGGAGCAAGTGTGAATTTTGGTTAAAGGAAGTTGCCTTTCTTGGTCATAATGTCTCCAATGGTGGTATAGCGGTTGATCCTAGCAAAGTAGAAGATGTTCTGAATTGGAAGCCACCAACAACTGTTAGCGAGATTCGTAGTTTTCTGGGATTAGCAGGGTATTACAGGAGATTTATTGAAGGGTTCTCAAAGCTTGCTAAGCCTATGACTGCTTTATTAGAAAAGAATGCTAAGTTTGTCTGGTCGGAAAAATGTCAAAAGAATTTTGAAGAATTGAAGAAAAGATTAACCACAGCCCCCGTGTTGACTTTGCCGGATTTGAGCAAGAGATTTGCTATATATTGCGATGCATCTCGTCAAGGCTTGGGTTGTGTTCTTATGCAAGAAGGAAGAGTTGTGGCCTATGCGTCAAGACAACTGAGGAAACATGAATTGAATTATCCTACTCATGACCTTGAGTTAGCTGCAGTTGTGCATTCGTTAAAAATTTGGAGACACTATATTATTGGGCAAAAGTGTGATATCTACACCGATCACAAGAGTTTGAAATATATTTTTACTCAGTCAGATCTAAATTTGAGGCAACGTCGCTGGTTAGAGTTAATCAAGGATTATGATTTGGAGGTACATTATCATCCGGGAAAAGCGAATGTTGTCGCTGATGCCCTCAATAGAAAGAGCTATGTTAATGAGATGCGAGTAACACCTATGCCAGAGGAGCTATGTGCTGAATTCGAGCGCCTCAATTTAAGTTTGGTTACTAATGCTATGGAGATAGTGGTTGAACCTACACTAGAACAGGATATACGCAAATGGCAGCTGGAAGATGAGAAGCTCAGAGAGATAGCTGAAAATGTAGTGGTTGGTAAGTCACCCGGATTTAGAATAGATGAACAGGGTACTCTATGGTTTGGAAAAAGGTTGTGTGTACCCGAGATAAGATCTATTCGCAACGCGATACTCCGAGAAGCTCATGACTCAGCCTACTCCATACATCCCGGCAGCACAAAAATGTATTTAGATCTTAAAGAAAGGTATTGGTGGGTTGGACTTAAAAGAGATGTAGCAGAATATGTAGCAATATGTGACACCTGTCAGAGAGTTAAAGCCGAGCATTAGAGGCCTGCAGGTTTGCTACAACCTATGAAGATACCTGAATGGAAGTGGGATGAAGTTGGTATGGATTTCATAGTTGGTTTGCCACGTACTCAGTCAGGGTATGATTCTATTTGGGTAATTGTTGATCGTTTAACTAAAGTTGCTCACTTTATACCGGTTAAGACTACCTATGCCGGAACAAAGCTAGCTGAATTATATATGGCAAGAATTGTGTGTCTACATGGGGTTCCTAAGAAAATTGTGTCTGACAGAGGTACTCAATTCACGTCTCACTTTTGGAAGAAAATACATGAATCTTTGGGAACTGAGCTGAATTTTAGTACTGCCTAACACCCTCAGACAGATGGACAAACAGAAAGGACCAATCAAATATTAGAAGACATGTTGAGAGCCTGTGCATTGCAAAAAGGTGATAGTTGGGATAAGAGTTTGCCATATGCAGAGTTCTCTTATAATAATAGTTACCAAAAGAGTCTCAAGATGGCACCGTTCGAGGCTTTGTATGGTCGTAAATGTAGAACACCTTTATTTTGGAACCAAACCGGAGAAACTCAAGTGTTTGGACCAGCACTGTTGAGAGATGCAGAGGAACAAGTTGCGAAAATTAGAGAAAACTTGAGAGTGGCTCAGTCGCGACAAAAGAGTTATGCAGACACAAGAAGAAGGGAACTGACATTTGAAGTGGGAGATTATGTCTACCTGAAAGTATCACCTATGCGAGGTGTAAAAAGGTTCAATATGAAAGGTAAATTGGCACCAAGGTATATTGGCCCATTCAAGATTCTAGCAAGACGCGGAGAAGTAGCTTATCAGCTAGAACTACCCGAAAGTTTGTCGGGTGTTCATGATGTGTTTCATATATCCCAACTTAGAAAGTGTTTGCGAGTGCCCGAGGAGCAAATACCATTGGAGGAATTGGTTGTTAAAGAAGATCTCACATATGAAGAATACCCAATTAAAATATTGGAAACAGCAGAGCGAGTCACAAGGAGCAGAGTTATAAAAATGTGTAAGGTTCAGTGGAATCGGTATTCAGAGGATGAGGCAACCTGGGAAAGAGAGGAAGAATTGAGAAAGTCATATCCCCAACTTTTTGAGTAAGCTAATCTAATCTCGAGGACGAGATTAATTTTAAGGGGGGTAGAATTGTAACACCCTAAAATTTGCTTTTATTAAAGTAGGGACAAATTGATTTAATTATGCAATTATTTGGCATATTAACCTAGCAAATAATAACTTTTAGTAATTAAAATAAATCATAGGAGTTAGAAACATGATTTGTTGCATCCATGCTGCTCAAAGATATTTTGTTTGATTTGCACTTTATTGAGATTTGGAAATATTCAAATGTATTTGGAAACCTCCCCTCTTCCTTTTTCGCCCGCGTGGGCCGAAGGCCACCCGAGCGTCGGCAGTCCGGCCTATCTCCCTCGCGCAGGCGCTCTTTTTCTTTGGCTGCCATGCGGGGCCTGCTGCTCAGAGCCGTCCCCTTCCTTCCTCGGGAGTCCGAGTGGGACTCGATGCCAACCGACCGCCGCCGGAATCCTCGGACGAGTCCGTCCTGAGCCCGCCTCCACCGGCCCGTAAAAGGAAGCCGCAACCCTCGCCCCTTCCCTCCTACTGGCACTGACGCGTCGAACCATGGCACAACGCCGTTTCCCTCCTCCGAACAGAGTCCGAACCGAGCACGACCGCCGCCTCCGACCGTATCCTAACCACCGAATCTCCCGAAGTCCGGATCTCCTACGCCTCCCTCGTGCCCCTATATAGGTCGGCCGAGCTCTGCCGTCCCTCCCCACAAGTTCCCGAGCAAGCCACGCCCTCCAATCTTGCCCGAGCCGTCGCCCCGAGCTCCGCCATCGCCCCGAGCTCCGCCACCGCCGTCGATTTCTCCTCGGGAAGACTTCCCCGTCCAAATTGGTTGTTCTCCAAGCTTCGCAGCAAGGTCAGGAACCTTTCCGACCCCTTCTCCCTCGGTTTTGTGCACTACAGCCATGATGCCGAGCTTCGCCGCCACCATAGTTCCGCCACCTAGCTCGCCGCATCCTCCCCGAGCTACCTCTGTGGCAACCGAAACCATAGATAGGTTCGGCTTGAACTCCTCTTGCTTCCCGACCAGGTCCCGAGGTGTGCCGAGCTTCCTAGCCCCGAAAACGCCGTCCTCGGCCATCTTGCTGGCGAGGAATCGGCCGAGCGCCGCCCGACTCCGGCGACCAGAGCCGCCCCTCTTTTCCCGAGCTAGCTGCGCCGTCCACGGCCGATCCAACGGCTCACAGCGAGAGATACCCTTTCGACCGGCACTTTTGCAGAAGAGCCCCTGAGCTTTTTAATGTTCTAACCCGCGATCCTTTGGCGTATTTCTCAGATTACGCTTTCCTATGTAGAAAACGTATTTCCTCGGTTTTAATTCAAAAAGGCGTTTTCAATATTTACAGATTTGTCACTCAGTTTATTTCGGCCATATTTTATTCGTTTTAGCTCCGATTTGACCCGTTCAAGTCTCGTTAGATTCGTAATTTTGTAATCTATCTAATGATGCTACTGTTACTCATGTTTTCAACTTTTAAAATTCGAGATTTGATTTAATCTATTATTTTATTAAAGTAAAACTTGTTTATTTCATAACTTTCCCGTTTGAACTCCGATTTTCGTGATCTTTATATCGTTGGAATCGTAGCGAAGCGTAGATTATTTTTATACACTCTTCAATCTATTTTTCCACTGTTGGTGTACTGTTTCTAATATAGATCTTGTTTGCTTCGTGTATGATTGCCTCGATGATTGTGTGGTGATTTTATGATCGAGTTCAGACGGTGAGCAATTCGTTGGTGATCAAGAGTACACGGAGGATCCAAGTTCTCCAGAGCACTTTGATCAAGGCAAGTATAGCATGGACCATCCTTGTTGCCTATTCACCTTAATCACTAAATTCATGATGCATGTGTCTACCTTGGCAACCATAGTATTTATTCCTAAGTTTTGATCACTTGATCCTTGTTACCTATGAGATTGCATTTGAGTAGTGATGCTAGCACTGGATGATGCCATGATCTTATGAACTTGATTAATTAATTATGAGATAAAGATTAAAAGATGCTTTTTAGCAACATGGATTAAGGACTTAACTGTAAGTATGACACCGGGACTTACAGCGCAACCATGAGGGTCATATGGCTCTGACTTTAGTCAAGTATGAAGTTACTTTCTATTATGTTGTTAATCTTGAAAGGTTCCTTGTCGAGCTGGTTGTTTTGCGGCTCCTGTCTTTGTGTGTACTACTGCATGTGTGTGCCACTAGAAGGAGGGCTCTACCACCCCTTGCCATTGCGCCTGGATTGATTAGTGGCATGTTAGGAAGGCTTTTGAAAGACTTCATAGTGTACCCTGCCGCACTTCCTTGGTGAGGTGACATGGGAGTCATGACCCTTGGCACATGGGAATCACGACTTATGGTGAAAGTGTGCAACCTCTGCAGAGTGTAAAACTGATATATCAGCCGCGGTCACGGTCACGAGCGGCCTTGGACGTCTTACAGGAACTTAACTAATTTAATATTGATTTATTTTGAAGTTTCTGTTGATATTTATTCCATATTAATTATCATGTTTATATGATCATGCAAATCGTGTTCCTTGGTATATTCTATTGCTGCTACTCAAATTGCTAAAATATGATCAATTAAAAGCAACCGCTGTCAAACCAGTGTCAAGCCTTATTTGAGCCTCATAAACCCATGTTATTCTTGTTGAGTATGACATGTACTTACGCTTGCTTTATTTTTTATATTTGGATAAAAATCCCGGATGGGTAACAGATGACTATGATGATTCTTCTGAGGATTACTAGGATTGTGGTTCACCTGTCAACTACTTCCCTGTGAATTGGAGCTTCCGTGAGAGATTATAATTATTAGTCCGCTGCTATTTATGTAAAGACTCTGTGATATTATTCGTTATATATTGAACCTTGTGATGGTACTATGTAATTTGTCGCTTATGTGTGTGATTGATCTCTGGGCGCACATAAGTTGGTGCATTCAATTTTATCCTTAAAATTGGGTGTGACAGGCTGGAACACCATCCCTCATGGATGATCTTCGACTGGAGCGATCTGGTCAAGATCTTCGTAGGGAACTTCTAGGGCACGTACGTACGCCCTGGTAACTCCTGGGACCTCCGCAGCTACAAGCAGAAACTGGGCGAGTCCCTCCGGGACTACATCCGGCGCTTCTCCAAGCAGTACAACGAGTTGCCCCAGGTAGCTGACTCCGACGTCGTCGGAGCATTTGCTGCAGGAACTTCATGCAAAGAGCTTGTTCATGAGCTCGGGCGCCAGACACCCACCAGTGTCTCCGAGCTCATGAAGATCGCTACTAGCTTCGCCTCGGGGGACGAGGCGGTAGGAGCCTTCTTCTCCGACCCCAAAGGCAAACAGGAGGAGGAGGCCCCCAAGGGCACCTCTTCTCAAGGCCCGAACAACAACAAGAAGAGGGGGAAGGGAAAGGCCCCACTCCGCGACGACTCCCTCGTGGCGGCTACCGAGCCCAAGAGGGAACGACCCCCTCGAGGCCGCTTTGACGACATGCTCAGCAAGCCGTGCCCTTATCACCAGGGCCCGGTGCATCACACACTCGGGCAGTGTGATGCTCAAGAAGAACTACAGGTGGCAGGCGTTCAAGGACAACGCCGGCAAGAAGCCTGCCAGGGATCAGGAGGACAAGGGCGGGAAGGACGATGAGTCCCCGCCCATCGACAAATGCCTCATGATCTTCGGCGGGCCCGGGACCGCCCCTACGCCGCGGCAGCAAAAGCGCGAGCGCAGGGAGGTCTACTCCGTCGGACCAGCGACACCATGCTTCCTCGACTGGTCCCACGACGCTATCACCTTCAGCCGGGACGACCACCTGGACTACGTCCCATCACCGGGACGCTACCCACTCGTTGTCGACCCCGTCGTCGGCAACACGAGGTTCTCCAAAGTCCTCATGGACGGAGGCAGCGGCCTCAACATTCTCTATGCTGAGACCCTCGACTTGATGGGGATCAGTCGCTCACTCCTCCGGACCACGACATCCCCGTTCTACGGGATAGTGCCCAAAAAGAGCGTGCAACCCCTCGAGCAGATCGATCTGCCCGTTTACTTCGGGACTCCTGACAACTTCAGGAAGGAGGTCCTGACATTTGAAGTGGTAGGCTTCCACGGCACCTACCACGCCATCCTCGGGAGGCCATGCTACGCCAAGTTCATGGCAGTCCCAAACTACACCTACCTCATGCTCAAGATGCCAGGGCCAAAGGGGGTGATTACCATCAGCGCCTCCTACCAGCACGCGTACCAGTGCGACGTCGAATGTTGCGAGTACGCCAGCGCGCTGGTGGAGTCAAAGGCCCTCATGACCAACCTCGAAAGGTTGGAAAAGGAGGTCCCCGACCCCAAGAAGGCCACGGGCACCTTTGAGCCCGCTGAGGGGGTGAAGGAGGTGCTCCTCGACCCGAGCTCCCCCAACGGCAGGGTGCTGAAGATCAGCGCCACCCTCGACCCGAAATAGGAGGCTGTGCTCGTCGACTTCCTCCGCAAGCACGCTGACGTGTTTGCATGGAGTCCCTCGGATATGCCAGGCATCCCGAGGGAGGTCGCCGAGCACTCCTTGGACATCCGGGCTGGGTCAAAGCCGGTGAAGCAGCGCCTGCGCCGATTCGACGAGGAGAAGCGCCGAGCCATCGGGGAGGAAGTGCAGAAGCTTTTGGCGGCCGGATTCATCAAGGAGGTCTTCCATCCAGAATGGTTAGCAAATCCTGTTTTGGTTAAAAAGAAAAATGGAAAATGAAGAATGTGTGTCGATTACACTAGTTTAAATAAAGCTTGTCCTAAGTATCCATTTCCATTACCTCGCATTGACCAAATAGTTGATTCTACTGCTGGTTGTGAACGACTTTACTTTCTTGATGCTTATTTCGGTTACCATCAAATCCGCTTGAAAGAGTCCGACGAATTAGCGACCTCTTTCAATACTCCTTTCGGCACATATTGTTACGTAACCATGCCATTTGGCCTCAAAAACACGGGCGCAACTTACCAGCGTTGCATGCTCAAAGTTTTTGGGGACCTCATCGGGCGAACCGTTGAGGCTTACGTAGACGATATAGTGATAAAATCTAGGAAGGTGAGTGATTTAGTAGCTGACCTAGAAAAGACATTCGACTGCCTTAAAAAGAAAAACATAAAGCTAAACCCCGAGAAGTACGTTTTCGGGGTCCCACGGGGCATGCTCCTCGGGTTCATCGTTTCCGAGTGTGGCATCGAAGCCAACCCAAAAAAGATATCGGCCATCACGCAAATGGGTACGATCCAAAACCTCAAGGGTGTGCAGAAGCTCATGGGGTGTCTCGCGGCCTTGAGTCGGTTCATCTCAAGGCTCGGCGAAAAGGGACTTTCCTTGTATCGGTTGCTAAAGAAAAACAAGCACTTTACCTGGACCGCCGAGGACCAGGAAGCCCTCGAAAGGCTTAAAGCTCTACTTTCAAAAGCACTGGCTCTTGTGCCTCCTACGAAAGAGGAGAGTCTCTTGCTATATGTCGCCGCTACTCACCAGGTTGTGAGTGCAGCGATCGTCGTAGAGCGGTAAGAAGAAGGGCACGCCTTACCGGTACAGCGGCCAGTCTACTTCATCAGTGAAGTCTTGTTCGAGACCAAGACACGCTACCCTCAGATCCAGAAGCTAGTGTACGCGATCATTCTTGCTCGACGCAAGTTGCGGCACTACTTCGAATCCCATCCCGTGACTGTGGTGTCATCCTTCCCCCTCGGGGAGGTGATCCAAAATCGGGAAACGACTGGGAGGATCGCCAAGTGGGCCATCGAGCTCATGGGTGACGGCATCACCTACGCGCCACGCAAAGACATTAAGTCCCAGGTGCTTGTGGACTTCATGGCAGAGTAGACCGAGACACAGCTACCGCCACACCCGACCCAGGAAGAATATTGGGTCATGTACTTCGACGGGTCGATGATGAAGACTGGTGCTGGCGTAGGCATCATCTTCATCTCACCCCTCAGGGTCCGGCTCAAGTACCTACTGCGGCTACACTTCATGGCTTCCAACAACGTGGCCGAATACGAGGCTCTGGTCAACGGTCTCCACATCGCCATTGAGCTCGGGATCCGACGCCTCGAGGTCCGAGGCGACTCCCAGCTCGTCGTGGATCAGGTCATGAAGGAGTCGACGTGCCAGAACCCCAGAATGGCCGCCTACTGCAGGCTGTTGCAGTTGCTCGAGGAAAAATTTGACGACCTCGAGCTCAACCACATCGCGCGTCGGTACAACGAGGAGGCCGATGAGTTGGCGAAAATCGCATCCGAAAGGGCCACGGTCCTGACGGGCGTATTCACCAATGACCTCCACAAGCCCTCGGTCAATGCCGATCCCTCGGAGGCTGAGGGGAAGAAGAAGATCCCCGAGCCCCCGGGAGAACCCGGACCGTCTCCAAGCCACGCAAGCCCCTCGGGGGCTGCCGACCCTTCCGGCAAAGGGGAGTCACCCGAGACCCTGGTTGAGGATGCCGACGAAGCCGAGGCAATGGAGATCGAAGCCGAGATGGACGATGACGAACCAGACTGGCGCGAGCCGCTGGTCAGCTGGGTCGTCCGAGGCGTTTTGCCCTCGGACAAGACCAGAGCACGACGACTGGCATGCAAAGCCAAGTCTTTCGCGATAATCGACGGCAGTCTCTACCGACGGAGTCCCTCGGGCGTGCTTTAGCGCTATATTTCTTTCAGTCAGGGCAAATGCCTGCTTGAAGAGATATACGCCGGAGCCTGCGGTCACCACGCAGCGCCGAGAACCCTGGTCGGTAACGCCTTTCGACAAGGCTTCTACTGGCCAACCACCGTGGCCGATGCTACTGAGGTGGTACGCTCCTGCGACGGGTGCCAGTACTATGCTTGGCAGACTCACTTGCCGGCTCAAGCCCTCTAGACGATCCCACTCACTTGGCCGTTCGCCGTATGGGGACTGGACCTTGTCGGGCCCCTCCAGCAGGCGCCCGGGGGCTTCACCCACTTGCTTGTCGCCATCGACAAGTTCTTGAAGTGGATTGAGGCTCGGCTGATCGCCCAAATCAGCTCGGCTCAAGCGGTGTTATTCTTCACCGACATCGTCCACCGGTTTGGTGTCCCGAACTCCATTATCACTGACAACGGCACGCAGTTCACCAGAACGAAATTTCTGGCTTTCTGCGATGAGTACCACATACGAGTGGACTGGGCAGCCGTCGCCCACCCAAGAACAAACGGCCAGGTAGAACGTGCCAACGGCATGATTCTCCAAGGCCTTAAGCCGAGAATATTCAACTGATTGAATAAATTCGGTAAGAGGTGGCTGACGGAGCTCCCGGCAGTGATATGGAGTCTAAGGACTACGCCAAACCGAGCCATGGGCTTCACGCCCTTCTTCATGGTGTACGGTGCAGAGCCGTCCTCCCCACGGATCTAGAGTATGGCACGCCGAGGGTCCGAGCCTACGATGAACAGGGCAATCAAACGTCCCGCGAAGACGCGCTGGACCAAGTCGACGAAGCCCGGGACATGGCCCTGTTGCACTCGGCCAAGTACCAACAATCCCTACGCAAGTACCATGCTCGGCGCGTCCGAGGCCGAGCCTTCAGCGTAGGCGATTTGGTGTTACGGCTCAGGCAGGACACCAAAGGGCGCCACAAGCTCACTCCGCCGTAGGAAGGACCGTTCATCGTCATCGAGGTGCTACGCCCCGGCATATACAAGCTCGTGAACGAGAAGGGCGTGGTCTACAGCAACGCTTGGAACATCGAACAGCTACGTCGCTTCTATCCTTAAGATTCCGAGCATTGTACTATTCTGAAAATCTTGAAATCAATGAAAAGACCCGACTTCTACACTTTTTACATGATTTTTAGATTTTCAATCTGAGCCTACACTCGGGAGTGAAATGACCCTTTATTTCACCGCACATTAAAAGGGATGCTCGGCCTAACCTACGGAAAGGCCGACCCTCCCTCGGGGCCTAGGACAGGGGGAACCCCCGGACTTTCCCGAGATTCAACAATTTTGGAAACGCAAAAATTTCAAAACTTGTCGAATTCGTTTCTCCCTAAAACACGCTTCCTTCCAGAAATCAAGCATGAACTTATAGAATTCGGAAGAGTGAGGGAAGTCCCATAGAATAGAGCCGGCTGAGTCGAGGAGACCGCTTACACTCCAGGGCCACAGCATCTCCCCTCGCCACTTCGCGTTCGAAGGCTAACCCGCACTCGGAAGAAAACCTATAAGATCTACGCTCGGCCAAGGTGAAAGATCCTTATTTGGTTTTGGTAATTGAGTGACAACTTAGATGGACTAATATGTGTTTAAGAGTTGATTACACAGGTGATTAGTCCACGGGTACATGCGTGTGAGCATTTATGCCATGGAGATGGAAATGGCTTGGAGATGATGCTTAGCTCACACATATGGTATGAAGGAGCTAAACGCATGAGACATGACATGGAGTCATGTGGCTAGGTGGAGAAGATCATGACATAACTTGGCCTCGACGGACCGGTTGCAAGTGTGAAGGGAAAGCTAGTGGGCTTGGCATCGATGGACCAACGCAACGGTGAAGAGCAAGTGAAGTCGAGGATCGATGAACCAAAAGCCACATGATGATATGAAGTGGATCATATCATTGTTGAGGTGTTAGTGCATGTGTTGCACCGGCATCGATAGTGTCGGAGACGGTGATGAAGACGGTGATCGAAATGGAAAGCGCAAGACAAAGGTATAACCATAGGGCATTTTCATTTCACCGGTCTAAGGTTGAGTAGAGAAGTGCTTGACCGGATTTAGGATAGATGGCCGTACTATCAAGAGGGGCAAACTTGTCTGTATATCGGTCATCTAGTGCCACTCGGAGTGATCTAACTTTGCATTGCTAGGATCGAGTGGCGTGGCTAGAAAGAGTGAAAAACCCTTTGGAAAATGTTTGTGAAAATGCTAACTCACATGCACAAGGTTGTGGAACACTTTGGAGTTGGCACATTTGCAAAAGGGTGGAAGTTTCGAGCTCGTAGCGAGCTTGTTTGGATCTTGGATGGATAAACTGCTTTTATCCTTTGAGTTTTGGATTAAGCAATCATATGGGTTGTGTAGCCCTCTGAATAAGCTTTCCAAAATGTCCAAGATCATTGAAATCAGAGTTCGGAGCTAAGAGATATCGCCGTTTTAGCGAACGGGGCAGGTGTTGGACCCTGCGAAACATTGGTCCGACGCTAGTGTCCGACGGTCCGACGGTATGGTCCGACGGTAGGGTCCGACGCTCCAAAAAATAGCCGTTTGAAGGGGCTAAAGGTCAGACCTTGGAGGTATAGTCCGACGCCCACCCTGAGATGGTCCGACGCACCAGTCCGATGCTATTTAGCTCTCGAGAAACTTGTCTGTAGACCGTCGGACCCTAAGAATTGGTCCGACGCTCCCAGAGAGCCGTTAGAGCGCGGGAACGGTTGGATTCAAACGGTTAGTGACACGTGGCGCAAATCTAAGGTGTTGGACCATGTACAATAGTCCGACGGTTGTGCGTAGGACGGTCCGACGCTCGGTCCGACGACCGGTTTGAGTTGGTAACGGTCCTTTCGCTTGAGGGCTATAAAACCAAGCACTTGGCGGCCTTTGGCAGTAAGCTGAGCACCCTAGGGCCTATGTGGCTTATGTAGGTGTGCTTGGAAGCCCTCCCACTCACTCACTTGCTTAGTGCACATCCGATTGATTGATAGTGAGTGATTCTAGTGCGTTACATTGTGAGATTGCATCGAGTGGCACTAAGTGTTCGTGTTGCAAGCCGGTGGTGCTTGCTACTCTTGGAGGTTGCCACCTCCTAGACGGCTTGGTGGCGCGAGGCTCCGTGAAGCAAGCAAGAAGATTGTGCTTGGCTCCGGAGAATCTTTGTGAGGGGTTGGAGCTCACCCCACGGGAGATCGCGAAGAGCATCGCTAGTAGAGCGAGATGTGAAGAGCGACAAGTGGTCCGGCCGAGTCAAGTGCTAGAGCTTGTGGGAAGCACTCCACGTGGGAGAGTGTGACTTGCGGGTCACCACTAGCAAGAGGAGCGGCGGCAACTTTGGAGCTTGTCTCAACGGAGGACATAGCTTGTGGCGACAAGTGAACCTCCGGGAAATAAATCACTGCGTCAACATCTTTCCATCCTTTGCGGTGGTTTGCTCCCTTCTACACAAGTTATTTATTTTGTGCATTACTTTACTTGTGTAGTTGTAGTTGCTCTTGTGAGACCGGTTAGCTTGTGTAGCTTGCCACTCACCTTCTTAGCTTGTGTAGCTTAGAAGTAGTTTCTTGTTTAGGTTGTATAACTAAACAAGTTGCGCTCCTTGATTAGGATTGTGTATCCTTGTCATTGAGCACGTAGTGAGCTTAGGTGCTTAGTGCATTTTTAATTGCTAGTTGGTAGGAGCTCCCCGGTGCTTAAAGTACTAGTGCTTAGGTTTGTGTGACCTTGCGCTAGAACGGTTTAGGGAAGCTCAAGCTAGCCTTGCACCTTTACTTCTTGGTAGGATCTTTTGTAAGGTGCTTAGAGTCTTAGTTAGAGGGGTGAATTGTCGCTAGAACCGAATAGGTTTTATTTTCGCTGCGATTAATTTTTGTTTGGACTATTCACCCCCTCTAGTCCGCCATCTTGACCCTACACAAGGGAGACGGCTCGGGAGGAAACACCTAAGCCTTTTTTCTAAGGATTCTTTCTGCCAAAGTTCCTAGGACATCGGCTGCGTCTATGCCGCTAAAGCTACGACACCCGAAAAGCATCCCCCGAGGCTCGATGGCCCGGGCACAGGATCGGCAAGAAAAAACGCCTAAGGAAAAAAGCACGAAACAAAGCGAACAAACATTCAACAAATATTTACATAAATATTGAGGACACGAAGAGCCATATTGTTTGTTTCCTCTCAAGCCACTCACGAAAGGTTACTTTTTGCAAGGGCACTATGGCCCGCTTCTTCTTCACAGCAGGTTCAGGGGAGGGAGCTCGACCTCGGCTTGGAAAAGGCCCGCCAGCGCTTCTCCTGGCTCCTTCATCAAATCCTCCAGTGCCAGGAGCTCGGCGTCATCAGCTTCAAGGAAGCCCTCGCTGACAGGGCCGGCGTCAAAATTCCCGTAGTGGGACTTCACGACCGCCAGTGTCTTTTAGGCACCCGTCAGAAGGGCCTCCTTGATCCGGCCGCTCATGCTGCCGTGGAGTGCCTCCAGTCGGCTCCGGAGTGACATCCCCGAGGGTTCTCCACCGGTGCTGACGGAGTCACACAGTGCCCGTGCGACCTTCTGCAGGTCCAGGTGTTCGGCCACCTCGCCGTCGTAAGACACCTGCAGAACTGTGGGAGCAAAACACGGAGAAGAGTAAAAATACAGCGAGCAACCGAGACGAGCAGAATGGAAAAAATACAACGCTGCGCTTACGGTTAGCCTCTTCCCAAGCCTTCTGTGCCTCCTTTCCGGCCAAGTCTGCCGCGCCGAGCGCCAGGCGCAATGCCTCCCGAGTCTCATATAGGTCGAAAGCCAAGGCCTCGGCGGCCGAAATCTTCTCGGCGGTGAGCTCCCGGGCGGCGTCGCGCTCCCACGTCATCGTGGCCAGAGCGCTCTCCAACTCCTGCACTCGCGTCGCCAAGGCAGTGGCTCGGCCCTGCGCCTCCGCGACCTCCCCCTTCTGGATAGTGTTGTCGACACAAACTTCGGCAAGCTTGGAGGTCGCGGCGGCGAGCTCACCCTGGGTGCGGGCAAGGGCTTCCCCTTGAGGTCGAGCTGCTTCCAGAGCCCGAGCCCGCCACGAAGGAAGCGGGACTTGTCCCGGGAGGTGTGCATGAGGTCCTGAAAAAAGGAAGAAGTGGAAACGGTAAGAACGATGCTCATATGCAGGAAAAATTTACAAGACACAGGGATTTACCTAAAGCTGGGCCGGGAGGTCCTTCTCGAGGACGTCGGCGATCGCCCGGAGCCCCGCCGCCGAGCTAAACCCGAGCTCCTGAACGGCGTCCCACTTGGGGGCCTCGAGGTCGTCCCGGAGCGAGAAGACGGGCGGCGCCTGAGGGTCCGCGTGGTCCGACCACTCGATTCGGGAGGCGGTTAGCTCTCGAGGATGAGGTCCCCTCAAGGCCAGCGCCCAGGGGCCTTCCTCACGGGCGGGGAGAGCTCTGGCGCTGACGTCCACGGCCGATGACCCCGTGGCAGCAGGCTCCGTGGGGGCGGCATCAGCTGGCGCTCCCGAGGCATCTCTGGAACCGACGGTCAAGGCCTCAGAAGCCCGCGCTGGCTCCGCCTCCAGGTCAATCAGGGGCATGACGACGGCAGCCGCCACTGAGTTAGCCTCCCCCGAG